>WOVY01005981.1:0-17300 GCA_013436015.1 Rhipicephalus annulatus | reverse complement strand
CCCGCTTAAAGTCTATTTGCCCTCCCGGGTCCCTAAACCCCAGTGCTTTGAAAAACTCTGCGCCATCATCCTGAACTATAGGGTGAAGCCCTTTACAGAACATTATCAAGTGTTCGGCAGTTTCTTCTTCCTCTCGGCACGCATGCATACTGTGCCTACCCCTTCGGTTTGGCCCGATATGTCTTGGTTCGCAGTATTCCCTCGTGGCCTCAAACAGTAGAGAACTACCCCGAGTATTATCATAGATCCTTTCCTTGGCAATTTACTGCTTAAAAGTTTGATAGATCTTTAGTGCGGACTTCTTAATCATGCCCATTCTCCACATGTCAGTCTCAGTTCCTTCACTTTCTTCTTAACCGATAGTTCTTTTTGGTTTGGCCACCTGCTGTTTTCTAAGTATTTACTTGTCAACTTCCTGGTTCGCTTCCTCCATTTTGTATCGACATTCTTCATGTACAAGTAGCTGAAAACCTTCCTAGCCCAACGCTCTTCCCCATTTCTCTCAATCGCTTCTCAAATTTTATCTTGCTGCTAGCTTCCCTGCCCTCAAATGATGTCCATCCCATATCACCTTGTACTCCCTGATTTGGTGTATTCCCGTGAGCTCCTAAAGCAAGCCTACCTATTCCACGTTGCTTACGCACAGTGTAGCGCCCCCCTAAGAGCGAACATACTTTACATGAAACTGAAACTAGCTTTGCATGAAAACAAACCGAAACACCACACCTGCAGTCTCAAATTTATTCCTGTTAGTTCACCTTCAGTTCCTACTTTAGGTCTTTTATTCTTCTTCCGGTTTCACGTGTCATATTCAGCTAAATTTTGGTTACTAACAAAATCAAGAGAAAACAAGAGAGAAGGTAGGGAGGTTAACCAGGCACATGCCCGGTTAGCTACCTTACGCTAGGGGAGTGCGAAAGGGGAGTGTAAAGGTAAGAGAGAGAGAAAAGAGAAGAAAAATACAAGAAAACTGTCAGTACATGGGCTGACGCGTATGCAGTTGTGGTACCACGAAAAGTCAAAGGCGTTTACTCAGACCCATAGTCATCAGAATGCGCAAGAGGACTTTGCCTGCCTTGTGGCCTCTGAAGACGATGCTGGTGCTCCAGCAGCATCTGCACAGAGAGTGGCCGAACGTCCAATTGTCGCTACGCGTCAGGAAGTTGTAAGAAAGTTAGAAAGTAAGGAAATAAGAAAGACTGTTACTGCCTGCATAGAAAACGTCTGAGGCACGTTGACAGTTGACAGACACTTCGCATAATGGAAGACGACATGAGACTGACACCATTATAAGAACTGCCAAATTTTCATGTCCATCTTTTCTTAGAATACTTGTTAGGGTTTAACATCTGAAACCGGGACACGATTATGAAAGGGGCCGTGGTGGAGGGCTCCGGGAATTTCGTCAACATGGAGTTGTTCAACGTGCAAACTAAATTTAAATACACAGGCCCAGTCGTCCGTGTTTTCTACTGCGTAGTGTACATCAACCTCAAGCATAGTTCATCTCCATCGAAAATGCTGCCACCACGACTGGACAATCAATCCCGCGGTCATGAATGAGCAGTGCAGCACGACTGCCATTTTACCACCGAGGCGGGCTCATTTTAATATTTTGTGCCGTGATATGCCTGCAGTGTTAAAAAAAGTTAGATGGGAAGGGCTCGCTGAAACGATGACGTAGTTTTTAATAAAAGCTGAACTAAGCACCCGACATCAGACAACGCATTACGCTACGTTGGGACAAACTGAAGTGTTAAAATAACAATCAGACAAGAATCAACAAAGGAAACGATAGCTATTAAAACAAAAAAGAATACGTGTCCTGGCCCATCAAAGTGAACAGCTGTTATCAGCACCACAACTAGAGCAATAATTTCACTGACAAAGTAAAAAAGCGGCAATTAACTGCTTCGTCTTACAGAACTCGCGTTTTGTCGTAATGGAGGGCACAGAACGTGAGTTTCAACATGTATCTGAATAACAAAAAAAGGCAAGCATAGAGAACAAAGCAACGTGCGTTAATCGCAAAGCCAGTTATAGCTTTCCTTTTGTGTCCTTGGAAAGCTAATAAAGTTGTTTTGGCCTAGCAACAGTCACGGCAATGGAATAGTCACCTTTGCTGCACATCTCGAACCGAGTAGACTAGAGGAGAGTGGACATATTGTTGTGCTCTGCCCGCTAGTGTGTCCGTGCCTCGCGATTTCAAGTGAACTCTGCGTTCCCGTAAACACGTCCCACAATGTTATTGCGAGAGGAAAGTACGCGTCGTAGTGTAGACGCACTCGGATGGCAACGATGAAGTTGATGCGATTCGCGCGACTCACTGTCGCTGTCGCGGTTCACCTACTTCTGGGAATCCTGGCCCACGAGAAGACGTCAGTATATGCATGTTTTTATCGGTTTTTAAGAGATGGTTTTTGGAGGTGCACAACGCGTGGTTGTCGCTGTGTTGTTTATAAGAAAAAAAGTGGCAAGATGCGGTCCACGCGAGTGCGAGTAAGTGACGTGGGAGGCGCTCCTCGCAGAACTGGACATACGGGCACACTTTTGGTGACCCTTGTTTAGAAGAACTGATGTTTGAGCATGTTGGAAATTATTAAGCATCTTTGACATGAACAGCGCAGAAAATGACGACACCAGAAGAAGCCACAAATCATTGTAAACAGGTTCTGAGAAGGCGCTGTCTGGTGTGTCGTATACATCTCCTGGAGCCCTAGTTCTTGCGCTGGCTCTTCCACAGGTGCGTAAGCTTTGACCAGGCCCGGTCAGCTCTGCCTCGGTAATAAGCAACGAAGCTGCTAGGCATGTGCACAAGGTTAACACGGAGGAGGCCGGCTGCCCACCAAATAATCTAACGGGGGCGCCAATTGCGTCCCGTACTTTCGCTCATGTCGGACCTTAGACAAAATGTTTGAATGCGTATGGTTATGGAACACATGTTTTTCCGACGACAGCGGTCACCGAAGAGGTATAACGTTGCATTCAAATAACTGTTTACTTGTCGATTCCTCCCGGACTGATCTTTGGCATGCAGTGGTATGCATTTGTGAGAAAGCGTCCATCGCTTCGGTTTCATTTTTGAGGCCTTGTGGGGCTTGTTTCTTTATGATATATATATATATATATATATATGGGGAAAGAAGTGTATACCTAAGGGCTCGTCTTTCTTTCCGTATTTTGACACAATAATATTGAGGTATCACAGACAATATTGCCAATGAATGTATAGGGGAAGTTATCAGAACCAACGTAATGTAAATAATACGAAAGAAAAGTGGGTGAAAAAAAGGTATTTCTGCTCACGGCAAGTTAATTTTTCCCCCACTTTTTATTTCTTCTTATTTACCATTAACATTGTTCTAACAACTTTCCCTATACATCCATGGCATTAATGTCTGTTACATCTCATTATTATGGTGTCAAAAAGAAGAATTATGAGCCCATAGGTAATACACTTCTTTCCCTATATATATATATATATATATATATATTGTTAAGGCGTTTATTAGCCGGCAACGAGCGAGAATATACAATGGCGACAGTCACAGCCAAGCACGGGCTCTCAGCCGCGAGCGGCGTCCTTGTTGGGTAGCCCCACTAGAATGTACTCAAGAGTTCGACCCATTTCAGAGTTCGGAGGCTTCGCTACAATTACCCCGGGGTCGAAGAGGGAGCCGCCTGGTGACCTAACAGCTTGTTACTATGAGCGGGTCATATAAGCCTTCAGGCGCTCCACGTTGACGATTGTCTCGCCCACGGCGGCGCATGTCCGAAGATTGTTCAACGGGTTCGATCAGATAGTTGACAGGTGAGGTGCGCTCGATGACACGGTAGGGGCCTTCGTATTTGGGACGTAGTTTGGAAGAGAGGCCAGCTGCAGAGGTCGAGATTGAGAGCCATACAAGCGCACCAGGAAGGACCGTGGGCTCAGTAGTGGTGGAGCCGTCACGAATACTCTTCTGTCGCTCTTGCTATTGCGTCGTAAAAGTCTTGGCAAGCTCGCGACACCTCTTCAGCAAGCCTGGCTGTCTCGGAAATAGGTGTACACTCAGATGGATCCGGCGTGTACGGGAGTATCGTGTCCATGGTGTGCGACGGGTGCCTTCCGTACAGCAAGCAGAAAGGTGAAAAACCAGTCGTGCTCGGAGGGGTGGTGTTGTAGGCGTAGGTGACGACAGGGCAGTATATTATCCCAATTAGTGTGGTTGGCTTGCGACGTACATAGAAAGCATGTCGCCGAGGGTGCGGTTAAAGGGTTCGGTTGAGGCCATTCGTCTGTGGGTGGTAAGCAGTAGTTTTGCAGTGGACAGAATGGCCACTCCGTCAGAATGGCTTCGACGACGTCCGACAAGAAGACACGGCCTCGATCGCTGAGAAGCTCTTGGGGTGGGCCCGTGGCGCAGTATAAATCGATGCAGCAGGAAGGACGCAACATCGCGCGCAGTAGCCGCAGGGAGAGCGGCGGTTTTGGCGTATCGCGTTAAATGGTCAACGGCACGATGGCCCAGCGGTTACCAGCCGACGTCAGAGGAAGTGGTCCATACAAATTGATACCTACGTGCCCAAAGGGACGGTCAGGGCAAGATAACGGTTGCAGACCGGCGTGCGACATGTGGGCTGACGGTTTACGGTGTTGGCAAGTGAGGCAAGAGCGAACGAACTGCTGCACATAGCGGTACATCCCGCGCCAGAAGTAGCGTTGTCAAATGCGATGGTAGGTTTTGAATACCCCAGAGTGCGCGCATTGCGGATCAGAATGGAAGGATTCACATAAATCTGAACGCAGACTGCGGGGTATCACGAGTAACCACTGCCGGCCGTCGGCGTCGTAATTGCGTCGGTGTAGAAGGCCGTCACGGATGGCGAAATGGCGAGCTTGACGACGCAAGGCACGCGTGGATGGCGTTGCGGATGGATCAGAGAACATGTCGATGAGCGGGCCGATCCAATTATCCTTTCGCTGTTCGGTAGCGATGATGTCAACATCAATGGCAGAAACAGCAGGCCGAGGATACTGAGCAGAGCACATCACCTTCAGGCAGAGGGAAGCGTGAGAGGGCGTCGGCGTCAGCATGCTGGCGTCCGTTGCGGTACAGCACGCGGATGTCGTAGTCTTGTAAGCGAAGAGCCCAACGGGCGAGACGGCCTGAGGGATCCTTCAATGATGAAAGCCAGCATAGTGCATGGTGGTCGGTGACGACATCGAATGGGCGACCATACAAATAAGGTCGAAACTTTGTAAGAGCCCAGACGATCGCCAGGCACTCTTTCTCCGTAACGGTGTAGTTTTTTCTCGGCTCTCGTGAGCGTACGGCTTGCATATGCTACGACATATTCAGGGAATCCGGTTTTCGCTGCGCCAGGAACAGCGCCGAGGCACTACACCGCTGGCGTCCATGTGCACCTCCGTTGGGGCTGTAGGGTCGTAGTGGCGTAGAATGGGAGGCGACGTCAACAATTGGCGGAGCTTCGCGAACGCGTCGTCGCACTCGGATGACCACGAATTGACGGGCCCGTTGCTTCAAGGAGCTTCGTTCAGTGGTGATATGATCGTGACGAAAATTACGTATGAGCGTCGGAAGTATGAGCACAGCGCCACGAACTACGCAGTTCTTTGACAGATGCGGTTTGTGAAATTCGGCCACGGCCTGAAGCTGGCAGCATCAGGAAGAATGCCGTCTTTGGACACGACGTACTCCAGTATGGTGAGTTGCCGTGCTGCCAAAGCGGCACTTTTCAGATTAGTTGCAGCTGGCATTGCTCACACGTTCGAAACTTCTTTCAGAGGTTGGAGAGGCGTGGAGAAATGCCGGAGCAAAGACAATGACATCGTCGAGGTAACACAAGCACGTGTACCATTTCAAGTTGCACAGAACAGTGTCCATCATGTGCTCAAAGGTCGCAGGTGCATTACATAGACCAAACGGCATGACGTGTAACTCGTACAAGCCGTCTGGCGTTACGAAGGCGGTCTTTGGTCGAGCGTCGTCAGCCATGGGGTACTTGCCAGTTACCCCGAGCGCAGATCGAGAGAAGAAAAAAAATCGGCTCCATGAAGGCTGTCAATCGCGTCATCGATGCGTGGCAGTAGATAAACCTCCTGCGAGTGATCTTATTGAGCCGTCTGTAGTCCACACCGAACCGCACAGAACCGTCTTTCTTCGAACAAGAACAACAGGAGACGCCCATGGACTGTCCGAGGGCCGAATAACGTCGCGTCGGAAGCATATCGTCAACCTGATCTATAATTACCTCGACGTTCAGCAGGCGAAAAGCGATAGGACGTTGCCGTAAAGGTGGATGGGTACCAGTTCGATGCGATGCGTAACAACGGTCGTGCGACCGAGAGAACTTCGCCCGACATCGAAAGAAGAACGATATTTTTGCAACAGGTGCAGAAGTTGGGAACGCTGTACGGCCGTAAGGTTGTCAGCGAGGGAGGGACCCAAATACATCAGCAGCTATGACGAATCAGAAGTGGAAACAGCATTGATGGTACACTGCACCTGGGATCCGCGCGTGCCATCGGGTACGTCCAGGACTTGTGCGTCGTCGACTGGTTCCACTCTGCCGAGACATTCCCCTCGAAGCAAGGTAACAGTGCACGGGACGGGTTGGTTACAAAAATAGCAGTGTTGCCCTGGTTGACCTGCACGGTCGCGAAAGGTACTAGCAACCCTTTCTAGCTGCAAGTGCGGTCAGATGGCGAAACAAGTCCAATGGTGTCGGAGAGACCAGCGCAGTAGACAGACACCAGCCGTCGTCGAGTTTGGATGGCACTGTTGTATCGTCTTTCGTTAGAATCTTGCTCAGGGTCGGGGGACTGTCTTCTGGCGTCAAATGCGAGAAGGGTGAGAGCTCAATTTCGGCGGCGGCACAATGGATGACGGCGTCATGGCGGGAGGAGAAAGTCCCATTCCAGGATGACGTCATGAGAGCATGCCTGAATGATGATGAAACTGGGCGACATACAGAACGTCCTGGATGACAACGCGAGCTGTGAACCCTGCTGTAGGATGAATCCAGTGCAACTTGCATTACGGTAGGGATAACCCAGAAAGTGGCCGTCGTCACTTATTCGAAGTAATCGGCAGTTTTTTCGTCCATAACTGATACGGCAGCTCCAGTGTCAATAAGAGCCGATGCACAAACACCGTCCACAAGCACGTCAATGACATTCGAGGGGCTGCTCTGAGGGCTTTCACAATTGCGTATAGCGTCGCAGTCCTTGCCTCGGGGACTGCGGACGGACTAGATTTCCCGCTCATGAGCAGCCGAACTTGGCCGCATGGGGACAGGGAACGACGTCGTGGAGACAGCGATCTTCGAGATGGACCTGGGCGAGACCGGGGTGACATAGACGGGCGGTTCTTCGTGACGAGGACGGCTGAGTTGGCCAGCAACAGGTGAAGAAATCGGAGCCGGCTGTACGCGATGGCAATAACGAGCTACGTGACCGGCGTAACCACAGGCAAAGCAGATGGGCCGGTTGTCGGGTGTGCGCCATCTGTTCAACCGGGGTAGGTCTCACCCATGTCGTAAGGGCCGATGGATGGAAACGGTGGCTGCATGGTGGACTGAAGCTGAGGTTGAGGGGTTACGTCAACATACGTAGCGGGCATACCCGCTGCAAAGGATGGAGGTCGTGCAGCAGCTTTAGCGTAGGTCAGAGAGGCGGGTGCTTGAACGACTTGGGGCGGGCCTGGCGACCACTTGCGCGTAACTCAGGGACGCAGGAGCCGGAGGCTGTTGGGGGTGGTAAGCAGGCCTTACCTCCGCTATTTCCTGTACAATCGCTCGATGGGTGGGAGGGAGAAGGGTAGTAGCCGATTGTTGAACAGCAGGTTGGTGGGCAAAGGGCAGAGCGAGAACTGACGCGCGATTTCCTCACGGATAAAGGACTTTAGGTCTGCCATCAACGCCACTTGGTCACAACTGGCCTCCAAGCCAGCAAGCGTTGCAGCTCGTGGTGGGGAGCATCGGGTCATCGAACGCTGCCGGCGGAGCTCCTCGTAGCTCTGGCACAGTGTGATGACCTCAGCCACCATGCCGGGGTTTTTGGCGAGCAGCATCGTGAAGGCATCATCGTCAATGCCTTTCATGATGTTTCGGATCTTGTCAGACTCGGAAATGGTGTGATTGGATTTGTTACATAGGTCCAGGACATCTTCAATATAAGCTGGTGAATGACTCACCAGCCTCCAGAGCACGTTCACGCAAGCGCTGCTCGGCTTGCAGCTTGCGAACAGCAGGGCGGCTGAAGACGTTGACGATTGCGGTCTTGAAATTGGACCAAGTGGCCAAATCGGACGCGTGGTTGTGTGTACCAACCAAACCACAAACTGTAGGCGACACCAGCAAGGTAAAACACCAAGTTGGTCAGCTTGCCGTCCTCGTCCCATTTGTTGGGGACGCTCACGCCTCGTAAATGGCGAGCCAGCCTCCACGTCAGTGCCATCGGCGCAGTGAAGATGGGTGGATCGCGGATTCTGGGGACACCGGGACAGGGGGTGGCATTGGAGGAGGCGTTTGCTGGAGAAGCGGTCATGGTACATATTAGATGGCGGGGTACGTGATCGTAGCTCCAAGGGCATAGACAGGGATCGAAGCACTCTCCACCAATTGTTTTAAGCGTTTATTAGCCGGCAACGAGCGAGAATATACATGGCGACAGTCACAGCCAAGCACGGGCTTCTCAGCGCGAGCGGCGTCCTTGTTGGGTAGCCCCACTAGAAGGTACTCAAGAGTTCGACCCATTTCAGAGTTCGGAGGCTTCGCTACAATATATATATATGTGTGTGTGTGTGTGTGTGTGTGTGTGACGCATTAACAAGGTGATTCTAGGAGAAGCCAACGAAGAGGAAGTGCGGCGGGCATAAATAAAACGCATGACATCTGGACCACGACGTGTCTCCATTTTGTAGCGTCACACACAAATCGACAGGATCGACCTCATCAACGTGCCATGGCAAGGCCAAAGCCTCCGCTCAACATACAGAAGTTTAAGGGAACACCAGAAGACGTCCCCATCGACAAGTGGCTTCTTCTTTTCGACATGAAGGCAGCCGAGGCGTCATGGACTCACCCGCGATCGGGTCAGTCAGTCAGCGAATACGTTAAAAGGGAAGCGTTCAAGTGGTACCTGACAGAGATTTTCGGCAACGGCGAAACAACTTGGGACGAAATCAAGCGCGACATGCAAGCCCGCTTTGCTACGATCGACGGAGATGCCTTCCATCTTTTCATTCATTACCGGCTGAAATGAGGGCAGACCATCAAGGACTACTTCGACAAGTAAAAGCGACTGGGTTCCTTAACCGCATAATTTCTGGACTGACTGACGGTGTTCCTCCTGATGTGGAACTGGCGCTCATTGTACTGTCTTTCAACTCGTCATTAGAGTGGCTCACCGCTGCTCAACGGGTCGAGACATATTTAAAACGGGTGAGAGGAGTTTGCTTTACTCGTAACGATAGTATTGCATCAAGAGCTTCACGTCTCTTCAGCAGACCGCAGCAGCCAACAATAACTTCTTGACCACGTGCCCCGCAAAACGAATGTAGGTACTGCTCAGCTGCTGGTTTTCCACGACAGTTTCACTGGCACAACGAATGTCCGTGCCACCGCAATGTGTCCGCTATTGATACTGAACGGGGAAACGAGGAGGGCGACCCCGAGTTTCATAATACACTTAAGTGCTCTCCTCAATGGAAAGCCCGTAAATGCAATTCTCGATACAGGAGCAACAATTACTTGTATCAGCCGAGGATGTGTACAAACAGCTAAAGCTTCAGTTGAGAAGAGACTCCAGCACCATGGTCCAGCAAGTTCCATCGAGCATTCGAACTTTGGGTCGCGTAAACATTCAGTTACAAATTGGCAACGTCAAAAAGAAAGTTTATGCACATGTGCTGTGAGGCATGAGAACGCAATTAATTCTTGGCCTAGACAGCGCTTCGTACTTCAATCTTTCTGTAAATCTGGAAAGCAAGTCAGTGACACAAGCACGTGAGAATATGAACCATCTGCATCACATTGAAAAGAAAACCATTCAAGCCCCGCTTATGTGAACCCTGACTTCAGAAAACTTATCAGGGCATGAGTCTGTGGCGCTCGA
This sequence comes from Rhipicephalus annulatus, assembly GCA_013436015.1. Lineage (NCBI taxonomy): Eukaryota > Metazoa > Arthropoda > Arachnida > Ixodida > Ixodidae > Rhipicephalus > Rhipicephalus annulatus. The sequence goes on along the minus strand of WOVY01005981.1, from coordinate 7,180 downwards.
CTCTCTTTTAAGCAAGTATGACGATATATTTTTTTCGAAATCTCAGACAGATATTGGGTGCATAACTACTGAGAAACATAGGATCGCACTTACCAATTCTGTCTCTATTCTTTGAGCACATACCGATGTTCACAGGCAAACAAAGTGGAGATCAACAAACAAGTTGACGCTCTCCTTAAGCAAGGTGTTGTGAGGCCTTCATTATCGCGCTACGCCACACCTGTAATTTTAGCAGAAAGAAAGGTGAAGGACACACTCGTCTATGTATTGACTACCGGAAACTCAATGCCTTAACGGTACCCCGAAATTCAACCAATTCCATGTATAGTTGATATTCTTGACCACTTGGGAAAGGCGGAGTGTTTCGCTACGTTGGACGTAACGTCGCGATACTGGCATGTCCAAATGCATCCTGACGATGTTCAGAAAACTGCATTTGTCACGCCTGATGGTCATTTTGAGTGGTTGTTGATGCCGTTTGGGTTGAAGAACGCTCCGGCTACATTTGAAAGAGCCATGAAATAAATAATAGCGAAACATCAGCTCTTCAATGTTAGTGATTACTTTGACGATGTGGTCGTATACTCAGAGACATTTAATGATCATATACGACCCCTCGAGGCGCTATTGAAAGCTCTCAAAACCGAGAACGTAAAACTCAAACGAAAAAATTGCTAATTTGCACGCTGCAGCATTGAATACCTGGCCCACAAAATTTCACAAGGAACAGTGACACCTAAGAAAGTAATGTGGCTGCCATACTCGAACTTCCGACACCAAAACGAGAAAAAGATGTCCAGTGTTTTCTGGGCACTGTAAACACCTACCGTCAGTACATCCCCCAATTCAGCGATATCGCTCTTCCACTCACAAAACTACTCCCCAAAGGCAGCAAGGGGGTGTGGACAGAAGCATGCGAGCAAGCCTTTCGTGAACTGAAGGAGCGGATAACTGAAAAAACCGGTGCTTCGCACATACGACCCTTGGAGACTATGTACTGTGTACTGCGACGCATCTGGCGAAGGCATCGGTGTAGTGCTGAAACAACCCGATGACAAAGGCAAAGAACTTCCTGTTGCCTACTATTCCCGCAAACTACTTAAGCACGAGGTGAACTATGCTACTATAGAAAGAGAATGTCTTGCCGTTGTAGATGCCTTTTAGAAATGGCATTGCTACCTTCATGGAAAGTCATTCACTGTTGTAACAGATCACTCTGGACTCCAGTGGCTGAAGAATGTTAAAAGTCCTCAAGGTCGTCTTTTCAGGTGGTCTTTGAAACTGTCAATGTATGATGTGAACATCAACCATCAAAAGGGCGCAAGTAATGTCGAAGCAGATGCGCTCTCCAGAGCCCCAATAGTTAATCTTCTGTCACACGACGACCTTCAGCGATGCAATATTGAGCGTCCAAAAGGAACGCATTTATTAGAAAATAACATCAACATCGTCAAAAGAAAAGGACTACGAAAAATATACGTGCCCCATGAACTACGCCCAATCATTTTGAAGAATGCACATCAACATTTTGGGCATGTCGGAGTGAAGAAGACGCTATCACTCCTTTCTCCGCAAGATTATTGGCCGCATATGGTAACCGATGTTTTCACTTACATTCGGCATTGTGACACATGGCAGAGATGCAAGAAGACGAAAACAAAAAAGTTTGTTTCGAAGGGCTCCAGTTTTGGTCGAAGGGCTCCAGCTGAAGAGCCCTTCGACCTCTTTGCAATAGACATCACTGGAGGATTTTCTAGATATGGCTCGTCAAAAACGTTTACACACTTAGTTATTGATTATGCGTCTCGCTACGTATGGGTGTTTGCTCATGGATGGATGGATGGATGGATGGATGAATGTGGCTGTACCCTTTAGATCGGGTGGCGGCTAACGCCACCTAGCAGTAATACTTAGTGAAGTAACCATTAGATTTGTCTTTTTTCCCTTTTCGTACTTTGCAGTGAAGGGTTTAATTTTCACTCGTGCCTTGACTTTAGCCTCCAATCAGATAACCTCTTTCTAGTCAAGTCTACCTGCTTAAAGTCTATTTTGCCCTCCCTGTCCCTAAGCCCCAGTGCTTTGAAAAACTTTGCGCCGTCATCCTGAACTATTGGGTGAAGCCCTTTACAGAACATTATCAAGTGTTCGGCAGTTTCTTCTTCCTCTCCACACACACTACATACTTTGTCTACCCCTTCATATTAGGCTCGATATGTCTTGGTTCGCAATAATCCCGTCCTGGCCTCAAACAGTAGAGAACTACGCCGAGTGTTATCATAGATCCTTTTCTTGGTAATTTCCTGCTTAAAAGTTCGATAGATCTCTAGTTCGGACTTCTTAATTGTGCCAATTTTCCACATGTCAGTCTCGGTTTCCATCACTTTCTTCTTAACCGATAGTTCTTTTTGGTTTGGTCACCTGCAGTTTTCTAAGTGTTTACCAGTCAATTTCCTGGTTCGCGTCCTCCATTTTGTATCGACATTTTTCATGTACAAGTAGCTGAAAACCTTCATAGCCCAAAGATCCTCCCCCATTTCTCTCAATGGCTTCTCAAATTTTATCTTGCTGCTAGCTTCCCTGCCCTCAAATGATGTCCATCCCATATCACCTTGTACTTCCTGATTTGGTGTATTCCCGTGAGCTCCTATAGCAAGCCTACCTATTCCACATTGCTTAATTTCTAATCTTGCTTGAACTTCTGGTCTCATAAACAAGACCGCATTGCCGAACGTCAGCCCAGGAACCTTGACTCCTTTCCATATTTCTGTCACAACATCATACCTATTGTAATTCCACAGTGCCCTATTTTAATTACTGCTGCCTTCTTGTTACCTTTAGCCGTTGCGTATATTTCGTGTTCTCTTAGGTACTTGGTCCCATTGCTTATACATACACCCAGATATTTGTATTTATCTGTTATCTCTTGCGGACCTCCTGTATTCTAAGCTCACTACCTTCGTTATCATTAAAATCATGACTGCTTATTTTTCCTTACTGAATATAAAATCTAATATATCTCCCTCATTACGCAGATCTCTATTATATCTGGAAGTCTTCCTTGTTGTCGGCCATTGGCACTATATCATCTGCGTACATTAATGCTGGTAGTGTGTGATCAATGAGTTTTCCTTGTTTGACTAAAGAGATGTTGAAGCCAAGTATACTTCCCTCTAATTTGGCTCTAATCCTTGTAGGTTCATCATGAATAACAAGGGTGACAGTGGACACCCCTGCCTAAGTCCTCATTTCACTTCTGTGGGCTTGGATACCTGTTTTTCCCACTTTATGACTACCTTGTTACTTTTATAGATTTCTTTTAAAAGATTAGTGACTCCATCTTCCACACACAGTGTGTCTAGTATTTCCCACAAGTCCTCTTGAACCACGCTTTCGTACGCTCCCATGATATCTAAAAGTGCTAGCCACAGGGGCCTGAGTTCATTTCCTGCTATTTCGATGCACTGCGTCAGTGAGAACCGATTTTCTTCCGACCTCCTGTGTTTCCGAAACCCATTCTGCAGTTCCCCCAGCACCCCCTCATCCCCCATTCATGCCTGCAGTCTTTCCTTTATAATCTGCATCGCCAGCCTGTAGTCCACTGATGTCACTGTTATAGGATGGTAGTTCTTTATGTCATCTATGCGCTCTTTCCTTTATAAATCATGCTCATCCTGCTAAGTTTCTATTCATCAGGGACTTTACCATCGATATAGTTCGGCTCACTGCCTCTCTCAAAGTCTGTTTCAACTTCGGACCCAATGTCTTCATCAGCATAATTGGAATACCATCTGGGCCTGTTGAAGGTACTTTTTGGAACCCTCGTCTCAGCCCTCTCCCACTCTCGTTGGAAATGGAGCCGTTGTGCCACTGGATTCATCTCTGTCTATTGTGGTGCATAAGGCACTTCTTTGTTGGAATTTTTTATGTCACCCTTGTTCTTATATATTCAATAGCTTCGTCCCCTTCTAGCCTAGCACCTTGAGCTGTAGTTATAAACTTCTGCTCTAGATTGTTTCATTTCTTAGGGAGTTTAGATGGTTCCAAAATTTTGCAGCTGCCTTTCTGTCCTCTTTATGTTCTTCTGCCTGCCACTGAGCACCTTTCTTCTAATCTTTTCATTGATCAGGAGGCATGCTTCCCTTCTAGAGCTTAGAAAGATTTCTTATTTTCTTTCAACATCATCTGTCGGTTCACCCCGTTGCTTAGCATGTCTGTGTTCCCTAGAGGCTTCCTAACGGTTTGCTATGGCTCTCTTGACTTCCTGTTCCCACCGACTTTTGGGTTTGTGTCTTCTTTTCCGGGGCGAATTCCCACGTGTTTAGCAAGCTCTAGCCAAAACGGTCTAATAGATTTGTTTACGTCCCCACAGTTTTATTATCCTCAGTGATTACTTTCTCAATTTGTTTAGTAGCAATTCCTCTTTGCCTTTCTGAATGAAAATTTCCTGTAGTTGCTCATCTTGTCTCCTTCCCACTTTCGCTGTTCTTCCAAAACTTAGCTTGATATGTTTGTGATCACTAACCAGACTTCTAGAGCCACCCTCCATCTATGTGCATTCCCCTGAGCTTATCATACATCCATGTGACATCAGTGCGAAATCTATTGTTGACTGCAGCCTTCCTACCTCCCATGTTATTTGCCTTCACACTTCACGGTACTGCTGCAAATGATCAAATCATGCCTTCTCACATATGCCATGATCATTTACCTGTTGAGTCAGTATACCCATCTATATCATCTATGTGCGCATTCATATCTCCTAGTATAGTTATCTCGCACTCCTCCTAATTCGTCAATGTGCTTTGATATACACACACCATTGTCTGGGTTTCCTCTCTGGCCTTTGCTCCCGTCCACAATACACCAAACCAAGGAGTGTCATCTACCTAGCTACTTTCACTCTTAACCATAAATGTTCCATGCATCCCTGCTTGACTCTTTGCCAACCCAAGCTCTTATGTATAATGCACAAATTACACCCTCTTGCTGCCTTCTGTTCTCTTGCAATATTCCCATACGTAGTCCGAATTGCAGGGTGGTTGCTCCATGTCCCGAAGATGTTTCTCCACAATCCCATATACCATCAGCTCCTCCTGCCCTCAACTGCTCTTCTATCTCTTCCCACTTCAACCATTCCTGCCACCCTGCATGTTATTATAGACGTCTGACTTAGCTCGGCACTTGTGCTTACGTAGATTTCTTCTCCCACGGCTTTCGTGTGGCTTGATTATTTGTGCCCCTTTTGGTCTGTCTTTGGCTACTGTGTTAGCCTCAGGGCTCTGGGTCCCCCTAAAGTAGCTGTGGCTTGGCGACCAATTCTGTTACCGACCCTCCTGCCCGTCGCACCCCTGCAGTGAATCCTCATAAAAGTGAGAACAGCGACGCCTACATTTCATGCTTAAAAAAAACTTTTTCTTCTGGAAAACCACGGAAGCTCTTTCAGATCGCGGAACAGGATATCATCATCATCATCACCACCACCATCATCATCATCATCATCATCAGCCTTACTACGCCCTGAAGGACAAAGGACAATCTCTCATGTTCCGCCAGTTAAACCGGTCCTGTGCTTGCTGCTGCCAATTTATACACGCAAAACTTCTTAATTTCATCTGCCCAACTAATATCCCTCTCCCCTAACCCGCTTGCCTTCTCAGGAAATCTAGTTAGTACCCTTAACGACCAGTGTGTTAACCTGTCGACATGCTACATGCTGGCCCATGTGCATTTCTTCTTCTTGATTTCAGCTTTGATATCCTTACCGCCGTTTGTTCTCTAATCCACTGCTCTCTTCTTGTTTCTTAAGGTTACACCTACCATTTCCTTTACATTGCTCGCTGCTTCGTCCTCAATTTAGGCTAAGCCCACTTTGTAAGTCTCCAGATTTTCTGCTCTGTAGCTAAGTACCGGCAAAGATACAGCTGTTATATACCATCCTCTTGAGGGATAGTGGCAATCTACCTGTCATAATTTGAGAGTGCTTGCCATGTTGCTCCACCCCATTCTTATTCTTCTAGTTACTTAGTCTTTTACAACTTGAAGTGCACTATTACCTATCTCGAAGCGCTGCTTTTTTCCGAGGTTGTTGTGCATCACTTTTGTTTCCTGCAGATTAATTTGAGACTCACCTTTCTGCTCTCCTTGTCTAGCTCCGTAATCATGAGTTGCATTCGTCCCCTGAGTTACTCAGCAATGCAATGTCATCGGGGAAGTGCAGGTTACTAAGGTGGTCTCCTATTAACTCTTTTTACTAACTGTTCTCATTCTAGGCTTCTGAAAACCTCCTGTAAGGACGCAGTAAATAGCATTGGGAAGATTGTGTCCCCCTGCCTTACCCTTCTTGATTGGTATTCTGTTGCTTTCTTGATAAAGCACTATGGTAGCAGTTGATCTCTGTAGATTTCTCCCAGGATGTTTTGTATAACTTTGTCGACGCCCTGATACCACAGTGTCTGCAAGACGGCTGATATTTCTACTGAATCAAGCGCCTTCTCGTAATCTATGAAGACTATGTATAGTGGTGGGTTATATTCTGAGCATTTCTCTATTACCTGACTGATAGTATGAATGTGGTCGATTGTTGAGAAGCCTGTTCGAAATCCTGCTTGTTCCTTGGTTGATTGAATTCTAAGGTTTTCTTTACTCTGTTAGCAATTACCTTAGTAAATAGCTTGTAGATTACACAGATCAAGCTGATCGGCCTTTAATTTTTCAGCTCTCTCATTTTCTTTCTTATGTATAGGATGATGTTAGCATCCTTCGAAGACTCTGGTACTCTTCCCGTCAGGAGACACCTCGTAAACAGGGTGGTTAGTTTTTCTAACACAATGTGTCTTCCATCTTTCAGCAGATCCGATGTTACCTGATCCTCACCAGCAGCTTTGCCTCTTTGCATGCTCTCCAAGCTTTTCTGACTTCTTCTATCATAACTGGTGGGGTGTCATCTCGGTTACTGCTAGTTTTGTAGTATTAAAGTTGTGGTGATCCCGGCTACTGTACAGATCTCTGTAAAACTCCTCCGCTATTTTAACTATCCTACCTATTGGTAGTTATTGTCTTCTTTGTCCCTTAGTGCATACATCCGATTTTTCCCTATTCCATAGTTTCCTCCTTCACTGCTTTGACGCTTCCTCCTTTCTCAGAGGTGTTCGATTCTCTTCATGTTATACCTTCTTACATC
>WOVY01005980.1:0-28107 GCA_013436015.1 Rhipicephalus annulatus | reverse complement strand
AACGAATAGGCGGACGCATGTTTCGCCCCACTCTCCATCATTCACTCCGTGGATATGCTGCCATGTTTTGCTTAAGCTGCTCATTTTGCCGTTGTATTATTGGAGTAAGCTCATCTACACGATCGGTGACTGTAGGTATGAGGTGAGGACGTTTTGATCCTCCACGCACTGAATTCTTTATTTGATTTCATAGAGCTCATAAGAGTTGTATTTTATTGGCAGTAATGCGGTCTGCCCTCACTATCCGAAGTTTCCGCTTTACATTTAGGGGTCGGTAGGGTGAGGGAGTGCCCCTTCCTCCATTTGTTCCAGAGGAGTCTCAGGCATGGTTTGTAGAGGGGTATTTACTTGGTGTTATTTTGAGTTCCTAAATTTTCGAAGCTCCTCCTTAAGCATGCGGGTTTTCATCGCTTGAGGCATTTATTTTCTGATTGTATTGACTAAGCATCGAACAGCAGGATCCCTCGAACAGCAGGATCATTGCCCTTGTGTTACTCAGCCGTTTAGCAGCCAATGCTGTGGGATTTCTGAGTGTGACACCGCTGGCGATGATGCCGTGGGCACCAACTTCATGCCGCCTGTTACGTCCTTGGAATTATTGCCTGGAGCCGCCTCGCAGGCACTGGTCTAGTACGTGTTCTTGCCGACCGTGATGCGAGTTATACGTTCATATTTATCAGCACGTGCCTCGATGGGTGTACTCATGACGACGATAATTTGTTGTAGATTAGAACACACCATGTCCTCATCTTGAGCTTCTTTCTGGATTGCTGCTGCTTGGTAGACGTTGGTCGCTATAACGACGGCTTCGTGATCAGTGACGCCGAGGCACCCTCTTGGATGTATAGTTATCTTGTTGCTGCGAAGTAATAGTGGCATGCCTTTTGCTTTGAAGAGTTGTTTTAGATACTGCTCACCTTGTTTATTGTTGTAGCTGCCATCTGTATTCTCCACGCGGAGAGCCTGCGCTTGCCTGCGGTTTGACTTCTCAAGGTTTTCTGTCTGCCACCCTGCGTTGTCTTCGTGATTACCATTGGAGACCCCATCACCACCAATGGTGAATTCCATCTTGTTAGAAAAATGAGGCTTTTAAGACGCGCTGACCTGTGCTTCCTTGCTACCACCTATGTGCTCAGCAGCGTTCGTGGCAGTGGCGCCACTGGCAGCCGTGCATGTGCGCGTCCCAGCTCTTGATTCGCAGAAACCGACATATACTTGGCCATGCAGTAAAAAAACCATAAGTTTCTTCTTTCAATACAGTGTCAGATGAGTTCTGGCAATGATCTGGATCTTGTGGTACCAAATACAAGTGGGTATTTTGTGATTTTTGCTGCAAAATCATGCGTTGAAATCAGAGCTGCTACAACTTCCCCTACTTTTCAGGCACAAGTTAGCCTCAATAATTAGTTATTCTTACACCATCTGAACTGCGCGTCACAATATTCACTAGATGGAAGCACGGGTAAAGCGCTTTGAAAGCTGTGGCGCCCTGTGTTGCAGTGACTAATATATTGGACAAATTTGCATATCCAGGTGTCAGGGTGTCTGAGGACGATCTCATCCAAGTTTCAGGACATCCCAGAATAAAATGGCGTCTTTGCAGCTTGCGAAGAAATGCTACGATGTTCCAGAGACAGCACAGAGACGGCAATTCACGGTCTACACAAAAATAACTTTTCTATGGAACGAAGTTTGACGACGTAGTGTTTCAGAATGAGTTTTATTGAAGAATGTTCTGGGATTTCGAACCACATTTTTCAGAGCCGTTTAAACGCATCGTGGCCTAGATGAGCTGAGTTTAATGAGCGGTACAGTGAACTAGAGTGAAAATACCTTCCTCAGTTTGGAAATGCAATGAACGTAATTTTTGTTTTTTACAGGCACACACGTCCTGTATGCATCATTCACAAAAGAACATAAAGTATAGCAGTATAATGTGTGGTACAAGCGTAAATTGTCATTAATGATTGATTAATATGTGGGGTTTTGACGTCCCAAAACCACCATATGATTATGAGAGACGCCGATTTGGAGGGCTCCGGATATTTCGACCACCTGGGGTTCTTTCACGTGCACCCAAATCTGAGTACATGGGCCTACAACATTTCCGCCTCCATCGGAAATGCAGCCGCCGAAGCCGGGACTCGAACCCGCGACTTGCGGGTACAGCAGCCGAGTACCTTAGCCACTAGACCACCACGGCGGGGCGTAAATTTCCATTGGGCGTAACATTCGACTAACATGATGACTTCATATTTTAAAGCCAGTTACCCTCTACAAAAGGCACAAACGCTGCTGCTGCTCTTAAGAGCCACACACGAGGCCCCAATCCAAATATTGTATATACAGTGGAAGTTGTTGGGTGTCCGATGAGAAACTTTTGGCACAAAAAATTTTTGAATTGGTTCATCACGAGCGGAGAAAATGGGTTTTTGGAATCAGTACGAAACGAGCATCAGAGGAGCCGAGCTCGAAACCCTTGCCGCTCGTCCGCGTAGCATTCGCAATACAAATCTCTTCCCCATATTCTCGGGCATCCGACCAAGAGGTGACGTGCACATGACGTGCCCAAACAGGTCCAACCCCAGAGAACGCGAGCGGCGTTGCTTTGTTGACCAGCGTTATTTTTTCGTCGTTTGCCTGTTTCTGCGGGATGGTTTAGAAACTCTATCTGAGATGCGGTAGAATATATGAGCACAATGAGTGCACGAAGGCGTAGGAGCATTCCGCGGCGGTCGTCTGCTCGATGCGCTGACTGCCGGTAGACGAACGCATATGAAACGCCAACACATTAGCCCTGCATCTTGTTGCAATTCACAGGAGAAAAATTGAAAAAATAAGCTCACATCTCTTTATTGTGTTTCGTTGTTTATCTGTAGGGCTTTATTATACTCTTCAAGCAACAAATTACATAATCTACGCATGCCATGGTAAATAATTTTCGCCATGTCGCGTGCCACTGTTTGCAACGTCGGAGCAGAGTTCTCACTGTATTGACGTGTACGTAGGGCCATTCATACGCGCACGTCATGCCCTCATTCTCTGGGTGCACACCGGCAGAAGAGAGAAGCACCAGCGTTCATTTTAAAATTTGAACCATTTCCGCGGTACGTAGCGTTGCGAATTTCGGCAGACGTGATCATGAACGCCTCGTCTACGCATTGCGCTTGTCAGCTCAAAGTTGTCTAACCTGGTGAGTGGCCCTTTAGGACTACATAGTGGGGGCATAGCAATGTCGAAAAGATTTATTACACGAAGTGTTTCAAGTACGCACTAGGAATAAAATATTGCTATCGCGCTGAACCCTTAAACTCGAAGCTTACTGGTCGCCCAATTTTCAGTGTTAACATTATCATTGAAATAAGGCGCTTCGGTGCCGCACTTCTTCAATAAACCATATGGTTCATCACAGCAGGTAAAGCAGAAACAGCCTTGCAGGCGCAAACATCGCGGTTCACCTTCCACCAACGTTGTGGTCTTTCCGCCTGAGTGTGCTACCTCCTGCTTTTCAGAACAGCGCTGCTCCTCTTCATTAAAATATTGTTCCCTTCGAAAAAGGGCCATCCTGACGTTATGGGCGCAAAAGCCTGAAGTAGGGTCGTAGTACATAGGGCTTGAGCCAGTGTGTATAGACAGCCTCACGTTCTCAGTGATCTTCATCAGGAAGCCGCGCAAGCGCCTTAACGTTATACCTGACAGGTGATGATTGCTGGACGACGCAGTAAGGATTAGGGTTCTTTGAGTGAAGTTTTGATGACTGACAAGGGTTGGTGAAAGGGAACCAGAGCAACATTTGCGAACAAGGACGTTGGAGCCTTCTAGTCGTCGCGATGCTCCTTCTGGCATTGCTGATGGGAACTCGTGAGAAATCGGGTAAGCTGGTGACACTCTTCCGCGTATTTAGCTGCCTGGGAAATGACTGTACACGCAGTTGCGTTGGAGAATAGTGTGTGGAAAAATGGTGTACTGAAGAATGGTGTGTAGCATGCACCAGGCCTCGATTCTGCATAGTCATAATTACGGTGATAATTTCGCAGTAGTCTCGATTCAGTATTGTGTGCGCAAGTCACCAAAGTGAGAACGCCGTCCTAGTTTGAGTGAGCAGATTCTACGTTCATTGCCAGCATATCCCCCGATGTTCTGGTAAAGCATTCCATCATGTCATTGGTTTGTGTAGTGAATGATGTGGCATTTCTTTAGAAGCGATTCGACGACTTTGGAGAGAAATACGCGCCCTAGTTTGTTGAGAACGTCACGTGGTGCGCTATGACGTGAAGCAAGGTGGTTTAAAATTAAAAAAAACACGTCACTCGCCGACGCACGTGGCAGTGATGAAGGTTCTGCGTTGCACATGAGATCATCGATTGCGACGAATATATAGCACTATTCCCAATCAATAGTGATTGAACGCAGTCCGTAATGATCAATGCCAACACGTTCAAAGGGTCGGTCAGGACAAGGTAGAGGCTGCAGAGAGTTACTAGAAATCGTACAGGTATCATTTCGCCATTTACAAGCGGATGAAGGGGCGGACAAAGTATTAAAATACATGCCAATAGAATTCGTAGCGCAGGCGTGTATAAACTTTCAGTACTCTCGCATGTCCAAAGTGTAGATCAGCGTGAAATTCCAAGCCCGTGTATTTTATCGAACATGTCGGGGAATAAACAATAGACATTTGCGCCCTTGAGAAAGGTACTTTTCACAATATAGCAAACAATTTTTGTTTTAAAAGCAACGTTTTTGCCACTGCAGTGGTCCAGGGTTGTAGGCCTACATAGTCGCCAAGGTTGCAGGCCTACATGGAGGTCTAAACAACAAAGCCATGGCAGAAGCGAGTCAGTGGTCTTTTGTTTTTACTCCAGAGGCAGGTGACGCAGAGTGGGCACACGTCGTAAAATGATGTAGACGGGCACGAATCGCCAGATGGAAGAGGTGGGTGGAACAAAGCGTCAGCATAAAAGTGTATCTGTCCACACTGTTAAACGACGAGAATGTCGCAGAAGTAAATCCCAACTGGCGAGCCGGACGAGTATATAGTTTATGAAGGAGTGCCAGCTTAATGCGATGTGAGCTGTGGCCACGCTGAATGGGTGTTCGTAAAGATACTGTCAAAACGTCTATATATCGTCCATATGATGGCTAGGTACTCCTTTGCGGTCGCGGAGTAGTTGTTTTCGGTCTTAGTGAGGGCACGGCAGACGACGTACTCGTGAAATCCAGGTTTACGCTGTGCAAGCAAAGCGCTCATACCGATATCGTCAGCGTCTACGTGTAGCTCAGTCGGGGCAAGTGAGTTAAAATGTCGCAGTAGTGTGAGTTAAGTTAGAAGGCAGCGGAGAGAGGTGAAGGTATTGTCGCATGCTGGCGACCATCCCGCGAGGTCGCGGCACCACGAAGGAGTTCAAATAAAGGTGGTATAATGAATTTGAAGTTGTGGATAAAACTGCGAAAGTATGAATAAAGGCTCATAAAACTTAGAGCATTTTTTTTTTCTTCGGCTTAGGCAACTCGGCAACCACCCGAAGTTTTACTAGATCAAGGAGAACACCCTCTCTGGAGACAACGTGGTCCAAAATAAAAAGCTTTAAACCACTAAAGCAACCCTTCTTCAAGTTCATGTGCAGACCAGCAGACTTGAGGTAAAAGAGGACTGCTTCCAAGCTGTGATTTATTGATCGATATGTGGGGTTTATCGTCAGAACACCACCTTATTATTATGAGAGACGTCGTAGTGCAAGGCTCCGAAAATTTCCACCACCTTGGGTTCTTTAACGAAATGCTTCCAAGCATTGAGGATGCGTGAAAATGCCACGCTAAAATATTAGAATGCCCTCTTGGCAGCTCTGGTATGCCTGCCATTATTGGCCACGGAGGTGATTATCACTTTTGCACTTGAACGTGGCTGGTGCGTCACATTGCCCGAATGGCATAGCAATAAACTCGTTCAAGTCATGAGGAGTAAAAAAATTTGAAGGCAGTCAGCCTCAGCCATTGATACTTGCCAGTAACTGGAGTCCAGATATATTCAAGAGAAGTGGTCAGCTCCTTGTAGGCTGTCGAGGGCGTTGTCTATGCGAGGTTAAGGGTAGGCACGTTTGCGTGTGGTGTTGTTAAGCTATTGGTCGTCAGTGAAAAGCCAGATTGAGTCGTTGTTCCCGCGAGCTGTTAGACGGAACAATAACGCCACACTTAAGCATGCTTTGAAGTGGTTCATCGATAACCTGTCACTCAGCTGCCGACACACGGTGTAGACGCTCACATAAAGAGGCTTGGGAGCTAGTGCCGATGTGATGAGCTACGGTTGAAATACAGCCCAAGCATGGTTGTTAGTAAGTGGAACTAGCATTGATGTTTTCAAGCAAGACCATGATGTCAGAGCACTGCTGTAACGTCAGGTGACTGTCGACGCATTTGCAAAGTGCATCGGCAAAGTGCGAAGTGCACTGATGGGTTAGTTGGTGAGCGATAATCTTTCAAGCAGCGCACATAAAGATGCACACCCACACACACACACACACACACACACACACACACACACACACACACACACACACACACACACACACACCACACACACACACACACACACACACACACACACACACACACACACACACACACACACACACACAGAGGAAGCAAACACAAACGCTGCGTTTGCGTCCTTTATGTGTACGTCTGCTTTTTGTATTCTGTGCGCTGCTTCATCGAAAAATCACGCTATCGAAGCTTGAACAGGCAACAAACAACGTTAATTTAGGGAGAGTCCGCTGATCAGTGCCGACGCTTTCAGAAAAGAAATCGAGGTCATCAATGGTGCCAAGCACTCTCCCTTCAGAAGGAAAGAGAAGTAGGGAAACGGATTTGAAACATATATTGTACTAGAAGAACCTTGAATTGAGAGTACGGCGCAAGGTAGCAAGCATAACTTGCGGTGAAGAGTGGTTTTAGCTGGGGTCGAAGATGTAAAAATAACTGATGAACCAATAGAAGCGTCACAGAAAAGAGGGACTAAAGCACACGAGAAAGAGGGTACTGTAGTATCGGCGGCAATTAACCTTTATGCAGGGTGAAATGCCGAGTCAACTATAACAAAGTCACACAACAGCGAGAACGATACCTCGGAACAGGCAAAGCCTGCGACAGCATTGTGAGTGCATATGAAGTCCCATTCTAGTGTGATATCGTGGGACCATTGTGGAAGCACGATAAATTTGACGTTAGGAACATTGCAAAAAGATGTACCTACAAAGAAAAAAAGGCCACCTTTGGAATTTCCCACTTTAAAACGTCCGCTTTCTCGATTTTGTTGACCTAAAACGGAGCGCGGAACTATCTTATTCATTTCCTTGCCACCTAGAGACGTTATATCATCGTCTTAGACTAAACGTGGCATACACGAGCAGTTACACGTACCGCACAGGGCGTGCCACAAGTCGATGTTGTGATAACTGTGGCAGCATATAGAGACAGTTCAGCACATACAACTAAAATACCACGCGTACCGTGACGAGAGGCTACTGTTTGAACGAGAAGTGGGCATGATCGGCCATGAACGATTATTGTTGTGTTACATATTAGGCGCTGAGGGCGGACCTTGAAAACAACGTCGGCTTTTACTGTCATTATTCAATTGCCTGGCCAAAATTAACTTTCTCAAAAGGCTCTACTTATATCCCACGAAAGCCTTCATTCACCCGTTACCCGAATTGTAAACAATTTTATCAGGTTCACTTGGTCACAACTTTATTTACACTTTTTTCTTCATACTTTATACTTTCACTCCTCTTACCTATCACTATACAGAGTAGTATGCCGACAATATATAGACGCCAGGAAAAATTCTCTTTTAAAATAAAGAGCTGCTCTCTTTCGACCATATAAAAAAACGTCTTCGATTGCAACCCGCGCTGTGCACGCAGTGAAGGGCCGATGGTGTTGCGCATTCGCACTGCTGAAAACAAAGTCGCAAAGAGGCGTTGTTACTTTCTTTAGTTGTCGGCAAAGCTGCTCAGGCATGACAGAAACAGTGGTGGTCGTGGCATCTTTATTTTCTCATAACGAGAAAACAAAAAAGTTGGTGGGTTGTACTGAGACTGGTTGCGCTATTGCAGAAACGGCGGCTTCTGTTTTCAAAAGGGCTGAAACAAGCGCACCATCAAAGGAAACAGCGATAACATTACAAGGTGAAAAACAATGCCTTGAAAAGTTCGAAAACTGCACAGGTCTTGCCTCCAGAATTGCGGCTCCTAGTTTTTGTTTGGGTCAGGCGGGGGACGCGGCTTCATGGGACAAGTAGAACGATGTCATAGTGACGGTGACCGCCGTGCGTTGACGTTCCGACGAGTCGAAGAACATTCAGTAGCATCGTAGATCCAGACGAAGCAGGTGGAGGTCGCCGCAGAAAACATAAGCATATGGCCTCACGTGATCATGCTGAGGTCGCGGCTCTAAATCGTGAGCAACGACTTCGTGTAATCATGCCAGATAAATCCACGTTGCCAAAAAATTTGCAATACACGGCCTGGGATGGGGTGGTTGTATGGAGTGCGCCATGGGTTATGGGAATGGGGTGTCGGTCTGAAGTGCGGTTGAGTAGCCTGAGGCATAAGCTGAGGCGATGGCCCGAATGGACCTGCGGGGACGTAGGAGTTCACAGCGGGCAATCGTCGAGCGGGGCCAATGCTTCAGCATACGTGAGCGGAGCAGCCACTGGTGGTGCCGTAGCAGCGGGAAGCACCTCGGTGTCTTGCTCCTGAAGAACACGTTGTATAGACGTCGGTGGCAAATGTGGTGCTGGATCAGTGACGCAAGGCAAAAGAGACAGTTGGTGGGTAACCTCTTCACGCACAAACACAAGCCCAGGGAGCATTGCAGCGGCGATGATTGAAAGTGACGCACTGGCGGGACGAATAGACTCTCGTTGCTTCTATATTTCTCCGTAGCTTTGGCTCAGTTGCATGACGTCCGCTACTATTCTTTGGAATCAGCATCTGAAAGGTATCATCAGATACACTGTTCCAGATAAGCTTAATCGTCTTCGCTTCCGTCATTAATGGGTTTATAAGCCGGCAAAGGGCGACCACATTTTTAATCTAACTGGTGAAGCTTTCAGCGGCTTGTTCAGCTCAACCTTACAGACGCTGTTCCGCACGCAGTTTCCGAATTTTCGAATGCTTGAAAAGTTGAACGAAGGCTCTTTTGCAGACCGACCAGGCAGGAAGATCAGTGCTGCAGTAGTTACGGAACCACTGTTTGCGACGTCAGTTTGGTAGCATATGACATTATTAAGCTCGTGCAATCATCCGATTTGTTGAGCTTGCTGGCGAGGTCTTACTCGTCCAGCCGGTCTTCCACGTACTTGTGCTCATTACCACAGAGGGTCGCGCTGCCCCAGAGGGTCGGAAAAAACAATAGTTGGGGGGGGGGTAATGTCTGGGTCACAATGCTCGTCAACATCCGGTGTCATCAACCCAGCTGAAGGTAACGTCGCTTGCGAAGTTCCAGGACGACGGTAGAGTATGCAGTACCTCACCAAGTAAATCAAGGCGTTTCGATGCAGCACTTTATTTGCCTATGATATATACTAGTCAAAGACATTTGTCCTAGACGTAAGAAGATCATTCATATTACTACATTTTTTCTGAACTTACGCTTCTCGAAATTGCCTATATTGCTTCACGTTTCCAGTTTCTTTATTATATCATTGAGTTGTGTGAACCTTTCAGTTATAGTCATTTTCTTTAAAGAAGATACCTCTTGTGACGAAAATATTTTCAGACCGCTGAAGCTTCTACAATCTTGAAGCAAAATCGTAAAATTCACAAAAATCAATTTGTTTATATTGAGACTCATAATACCCCATGTAGGTATTCCAAAGAAATTTCGGATTTAAACATCGATCGAAAGCAAGTAAGTATATTGATGTGACAAGTTTTAAAATTCTAATTGTTTTAAACAAGTAAAAGTTCCCCATACACGTCAAAAAAGGGATTTCCACAAAGAAAACTGCGGTACAATTGAATGCGAAGATAGCCATCAATAGGGATATTCAAATAATTTTCACCACAGAACATACTAATGAATAACACTTACCAAATACGCTGCAAGAGCATTGAGAAACCAACTAAAACCTAATAATTTTTAGCCTTAACAACAGCGAAACGTGAGACATTGGAACTTATAGGTTCCAATGTCTCACTCAAGGCCACACTCTAAGTCAAAAGGGTATGTCATGATATGGTAGGGAAGATGATATGCGAGAAAGCGCTCTCCACGGCACCTTCGACGCTACTGCGGCCTAAGAGGCAACATTGGGCATCCTGCCGCGCTGCCTCGTAAACTACTCTACGTACAAGTTTAAGTTTGTTCTGAAAAGTGAGATGCGTTAACAAGATTACGTCACGTTCTAAACGAACAATCTCACGCTCAAAAACAGACATGACTTCAGTTAGAGGTAGAACTAAGTCAGTAGGCTCGCATTGAGCGTTATGACGATGGCTGTCCTACTGAACTACTTCTATAGCGTACCATTATTCACTTACTAACAAGCCTCAATAACGCTGTTTGCAAGAAGTTTCAGTAGTGCTTAAGCAAAGGTATGGTTTTGTGTATCGGATCAGGGTTACTTCAGTATGATATGACCTAAGTATAGTGAAATATTTTTACCGAAGTTTGGGTTTGCTGGTGTGTATCCAAGGGTTTGCTTATTGTGCTACGTGTGAAAATGCAATTTCTGTGTAGTTAGTGCCGCACTGTGTATGACCCATGGTGTGTAACCTAATATTTGCTATCACCTATTCTTTGTTCATTGAAGCTTCGGTGATGTCATTCCGGTTGTGGTATTGTTACGTGATAGCATTCTGATTGTCAGAATGATCTGTATCAATAAAATGAAGCTGTTGTTACAGATTAATGTTACTATTATTATTATTATTGCACAGGCACGTTTTACCACTGTCACTGCTATTTTTCACTTTAACATTAAAGTGTTTTAAGAACGGGCCGTGTACCGATTCTTAAAAATGAAATTTCGCATTCTAACTAGTGGCTCAGAGCTTCGCTATAAAACCTTGTGACAAATGGTGGACTCTTACCTTTCAACACGCGCACGATTTCTCCGGTCGTTTCCACTTGCCCATAAGGCAAATAACGGGGTGGTTCCTCTGGAAATAGCATCGAAGTTTATTACGCTTTTCGGAGTTGCATGGCATACATATTTAGCATTATCAAAATAGCTGATAGAACCTCAGCAATGTTTTGAAGTCATGACACTTTTATTTTAATTCCCGCCAACTCTAGGCATGTTCCTGCTCTTCCACCCGGTATCTTTAACGTACTCAGATACCAAAGCACTTTTCTTCCCGAGGTTGACTCAGCCAGTGAAGCCCTCTCATGCATGGAGTAAATTTAACGCCAAAATATATTTGGCTAAAACATAGTCACTGGAGCACACAACCACCAGGGCCGAATGCATTTGAAGCAATAATAAGCTCCTGTATTATATTTTTATGGGTACCCAAATAAGGACGACATGATGTATGCCATTGTTATCTCTTGATTTCAATACCAATAAAATACATTAAACTCTAAAAATAAGTGGGCAGTAGTACAAGAAAGATGAATCATACAGTCACAATTCAAGTGTAAACTACGCATGTTGTAATAAACAATTTTGCCATGTCATGTGCCACTGTTGGCGGCGTTGACGCTGGCGCTCATCGTGGCGTTGCACAGGGGAGAAACCTGTTACATATGTTCACAGACCAGTAAGTTTTTTTAGGGGCGAAGCTCCGAAGGGTGTGGATTGTTTGGTCCTTTGTAGTAGTAGTAGTAGTAGTAGTAGTAGTAGTAGTAGTAGTAGTAGTAGTAGCTGTAGTAGTAGTATAGTAGTAGTAGTAGCAGTAGTAGTAGTAATAGTAGTAGGAGTATGTACGTATTTAGCCACGTCTGGTAGGGTTTAAGAATTGCTCACTTTGATCACGCTGTGTGCATGTCCTTGGAAATAATGTCACTAGATAGCAATAGCAGTTTTCATTTAGATGACGGACGGACGGACGGACAGACGGTCCGACAGACGGACGGATGGACGGACTGACAGACAGACAGACAGACAGACAGACAGACAGACAGACAGACAGACTCACGAACGAACGCTTCGCCCCGCTCACAATCAATCACTTCAAGGATGTACTGTGAATTTTTTAAGTGTGAATACACTTTATAAGCGACCCCAAACCATCCACCGCCGTCGGCGGCATCCGCAGTCTTCTCTCTATCTTTAAAAGAAAGAGGACTTGGTGGGCCGCAGCGCGACGCTCTACCGAATAAGCCACGGACGCGACGCTGAAATCGGTGTCAGTAACACGCCTTATATCTTTGACGCCGCTGCGCGCGTCCCCCTCCCCGTTCGCTCGCTCCTCCGCTCTCCTCGCTCGCTACAGCTGCGCGCGCACCCCTCTCTCTCGCGCGCCCGCCTTCTCACTCAGTCTCACGTCGAGAGCAGGTCGTGCGATGGATGTCCCGGAGGCAACGCTACCATCAACAACGAATGCAGTACAACCGAATGCCAGCACTGCACCCGTCGTTGGAGGTGATGGTACCGCGGTGGTTTCGCCGATGTTGGAAGACAAGGCGGCGCTGGGAAGGGCTCGTGAGACCGAATGAAAGCGGGCGAAGCGTGCAGCGGATGCCGAACTAACTGCGTGCTCGCGAGGCCGAGTGCAAGCGGGCGAAGCGTGCAGCGGTTGCCGAACTGCGCGTTCGCGAGGCCGAGGACAGGCGGGCGAAGCGTGCAGAGGATGCCGAACTTCACGCTCACGAGGCCGAGGACAAGCGGGCGAAGCGTGCAGCGGATGAGGAACTGCGCGCTCGCGAGGCCGAGATGAGGCGTCAGCATCAAGCCGCGAACGCGGCCTAAGAAGCGGAACGACAACGCAAGCGTCAGGCGGAGAACGGCGATGAAGGCCGGCGTCAAGACGTTGCTCGCGATCGTCAACGGCGAGTGGACGTTCCCGAAGCCGTTCGAGCCAGTGAACGTGATGCGCGGGAGAGGGTACGAGCCCTGGACTTTGCTCGTCCGGACGCGCGTTTCAAACGCGACTTTGTGGATCGCAGCTTCGGTCACAGCTGCGCCATATGTGAACGGCTGTGGTTCGATAACAACCTGAGCTGCATTTCCGGCGTGAGAAACAAGACCAACAGGTTGAACGCGTTGCGGGTTCTTTGGAACGAGTTTGGAAGACAGTCGGGCGAATACCGATGCGATGACATGGATGCGCAAGACCCGCGGCTGGCTCCCTTCGGTGCGTTCCGGGTGTGTGCGTCTTGCCGAGAGTCCCTGCTGGCCGGGTGGGTTCCGCCGTTTAGCAAGAGCCACGGCTACGCGTACCCGCCTCGTCGCGCGGACCTCCCCGATCTAAACCCGGTGGAAGAGCGCCTCAACTCGCCTCAACTCCCCTTTATGAGCATCAGGCAGCTCACGCGGACCAATGGTCAGTACGGCATTAAGGGACAGATCGTGAACGTGCCCATCGACGTTCCGAGCGTGGTGGAGTGTCTTCAGCGGCTGGTTCCCGAGGACGTTGCGATAGACGTGCACGTGAAGCGGAGGCTGGTGAGTCCGGCTACGTACAGGCGCGGACTGGTGAACCGCGGTAACATCTTGGCGTGGTTGAAGCACCTGGAGCATGCGCCGTTGTACGTCGCTAGCGGCGTGCGCATCGACTGGAGTCGGCTGGGTGTCTTCGATAACGATGATGCGGCCGTTTGTGAAGGTGAACGCGCCCAGGGGGGAAACGACGTGGATGACATCGAGACTGTCCCCGAGAACATAGATTTGGACGACCCTGAGCTACTCGCCATTGCCCTCAATGCCATGTCAAATACGATCTTCTTTATTGAGGAGGGTGAGCAACCACCGCGCGCTCTCTTGATGAGAGATGATGGGGAGCGAAGCGGTGAACTGGACGATGCCGCTGCTGCTGACAAGCTGATCGATCATTCGCATAGCCTGCACCTCGCTCCGGGTGAGAACCGCGTCCCACTGGCGCTCATGAATGCGTATGCGGAAGAGCTCGCCTTCCCCACGATATACATGGGCATGCCTCGCAAGATCATCGGTCCGCGTTCCACGCCATTCGCCATGGCCAGCAGCGAGATACGGCGCACCGACCGGCGTGGAGCAACGCCGGAGCACGTCTTGTACATGGCCACGAAGGTGATGCGGTACAATGTTGCGGAAAGCAACATGATGTTTTGCACTAACGAGACCACTGGTTCCATCACGCGCGAGTAGCTCGAGAGTGGCGGTAAGAAGTTCCTGGAGGAGGTGCTGGACCACGACCTCGCATTCATGCAGGGCGTTCCAAATACGGTACAGTCCTGGCAGGATCGCAGGGGTGAACTCTTCACAATGATCCGCCAGTTGGGCAAGCCGCACGCGTTCCTGACCATGTCCGCGTCCGATGTCCACTGGGAGCACCTGCTCGAGACTATGGAGCGGCTGCGGGTTGGGCCCGACGGCACGCCTCGGCCCGTGTCCGAGATGATGGCCTGGGAGCGCGTGGAGCTCGTGAACGAAGACCGCGTTGCCTGCGCGATGTACATCATCAGGATCTTCGACGTCATAATGAACGTGCTCGCCGACCGAAACTGCTCGCCGTTCCGCCCGTACGTGATCCGGGATTACTTCAAGCGAGTGGAGTTCCAGCAGAGAGGAAGCGTGCACGTGCACGTGATCCTGTGGCTCGAAGAGGCGCCCGACGAGGAGCTCACCGGTGAGGAAGGTGCCATGCCCAAGAAGCTCGAGATGGTGGCCCAACTCCTCACGCTCGACACTACGCTCCTCACGCGGCCGCGCACGCAGACG
The DNA here is from genome assembly GCA_013436015.1 of Rhipicephalus annulatus. NCBI lineage: Eukaryota > Metazoa > Arthropoda > Arachnida > Ixodida > Ixodidae > Rhipicephalus > Rhipicephalus annulatus. The sequence goes on along the minus strand of WOVY01005980.1, from coordinate 13,235 downwards.
CATCAGCACACCCACACGTGCTACAAGCGCGGCCGCATTAAGTGCCGGTTCGGGGTGCCCTTCATGTCCAGTGATGCACGAGGATCGTGGTGCCGTTTCCACCTGCGCCGGAGGGAGACGATGCGGAGAGTGAGCGGGAACGCCAGCGTCTCAAGGCCCTCAAGAATAAGTATGTTGAAATGCACGAGGGCCTCGAGTTCGGCGACATTAAGGATCTCGCCTCGTTCCTACGCGCTTTCGGCCTGCACTCCGAGAAGGAGTATATGGATGTCCTGCGCGCCGGCCTTTCGCGACCCTGCGTCGTCGATCGAAGGACCCCGGTGGAGAAGTTTGTGAATGCATTCAACGCGTTGATAGGCCAGGCCTTGGATTCGAATATGGATAAGCAGATAATACTCGATCACTACGCGTGCGCTTTCTACGTGGTGGACTATGTCAATAAGTCCGACCGCGAAATGTCCAACCTCAAACGCACCGTTGCCGAGATCCTCAAAACGAATCCCAACGACGACATCGAAGCCGTGATCCGCAAACTTCGTGTGGACATCCTTAAAAGAATTGAAATGTCGGCACAGGAGGCGGCCTGGTTTCTGCTCAAACAGCACATGTCGCACAAGAGCCCGGAGGTGGTGTACGTCCCACGTGCTACCAGGATGGACGGGTGCGCGTACGCAAAACGCGTGCTGAGTTGGAGGCGCTCCCTCCGGGCTCCACCAACGTCTGGAAAGCGAACCTCATGCAAAAGTACGAGGCCAGGCCGCCTACCCTCAACGACGTATGCCTCGCCGACTTCGCCAGCAAGTACCGGCCGGCGAAGGGTGATTGCCGTTACGTGCTCAGGGTACGGCCGGCTGTGATACGCTACCACGGATACAACCCCGGTAACGATGTGGAGTCGTATATGCAAGAAAATGTCCTTCTATACGTTTCCGTTAAGAAGCGAAACGGTTGATGTGTTGGATGGTAATAGGTATGTGTCCATCTACGAGAACAACAAGCAGTTGATTGAGGTAAAACGAAAAGAATACAACCCGGCGGATGACGATGCATTGGTCCAAGAAATGGCAGAGGTCCACTACGCCGAGATGCTGCGGCTCAAGCGAGAGAGAGAGGAGGATGAAGAAAGCTTAATGCAAGAAGAAGAATGTAATGAAGATGACGGGTGCGCGCGGGTACAAATCCCCGAACGACGAGATGCGGATGCTAGTGTGTACGCGGACGTGCTGCCTAACGAGCACCTGCTCCGACTGCTCAAGGAGGTCAGTACGCCGTGTGCTGCGAAACGCAAACAGCACGGAATCATGGAACGAGAAGAGTGCGTCTCGATGATGCGCAGCACCAACCCCGAGCAGTACGAGCTGCTGCGCGAGATTCTGCACCGTCAGACTACGCCGGGGCAGCCTCTGCTGCGGGTCTTCTTCACGGGACCCGTGGGTTGTGGCAGGACCTTCGTGCTCAAGCTCACCATGGACGTGTATAACCGCTGTGCGGACTGCTGCGGTGCCGTTGGCTGGGAAGAAGGCTCCTTCTCATCCGACCCTTCCGTCTACAGCGCGTACGTGATCTGCGCCAGTAGGGGAAAGGACGCCGTTGCTGTGGGTGGAAACCACCGTCCACAGTGCCTTCAAACTCGTGCGGGCTGCCCGTGGAAACCAACAGGACGCCCGCCTCGGAGTCATGGGGGACGGTGGACTCCGACCTAGTGACCTGAACACCTTCCGGTGTGCCTTCCGCAGAGTCAAGTGCGTCATCATAGACGAAGTCAGTATGATGTCCGCCGACCAACTTACACTGGTTGATTGCCGTCAGCGCCAGATCACGTAGCGACTCACCGAACCCTTCGGTGGACTGGACGTCATCCTCTGCGGCGACCTGCGGCAGTTGCCGCCCGTGCGTGCCAGCGAGATCTTCAAGCGGCGCCGCAGTGCTGCTGGTCTCCTCGGATTCAGCACTGTCACCTGGCATCATCTCGAATACTTCCCGCTCGTGAGAGTCATGCGCCAGTCCGACGTCACCTTCTGCGCGGTCCTCACCAAGATTGGGGACGGCCGCGCGCTCGAGCCCGAAGAAGTGAAGCTTCTCGAATCCAGGTTCGTCATGGTCGAGGAAGCCGCCGAGTGCGCGGCCTCGGCCGTGCGCATCTTCTACTCGAACGCCGACGTCACGCGTTTCAACGAGACCGTGGTCCGTTCGCAGGACGACTTCATGGTGCTTCGCGCGCGTGATCGGTACCTCAACTGCAAGACGCCGCATTTGCTCGAGAATGCCAAGCGCAGGGTTGCCCGCATGGTTCCCAGCGAGTTTGCAAATCTGCCCGGGGAAGTCATGGCCGTGGTTGGCAAGCCCTACATGATGACTCATAACATCGATCTCGTGGATGGTCTGGTCAACGGTGCCGTTGGAGTCTTGCGCCTGTGTGAGCTCGCCGGCACGTTGCCCGATGACGGAGATGGAGTGGATGAAGAAGGAGAAGGAGGCGAGGATGAAGAGATGCGCGTGAGGCGACTGTTGCTCGAGTTCGATGTGCCCGGTACCGGAAAGCTCACGCGTGCGCGCGCCGCTCGGGCCATTCACGAGGCCCGTTCCAACGGCTACGACGTGACCAGCGAGAACTGGATACCTATCGAGATGCAGTTGGCCACCGTCACGGTAGATCGAAAGGCCGGCATAGCTTGTAAACGGACGCAGTTCCCCCTTGTCCAGGCCAGCGCCATCACGTGCACAAATCTCAGGGGGGAACCTACGCCTCGGTCGTGTACGACTACTCCAAGACGCACCCGCAGAAGCTCGTCTACGTTGCGGTGTCTCGGTGTACCAACCTCAACGGACTATACCTCACCAACGCTGAGGGAGACCACACCTTCTACCACAAGCAAGACAACCCCAACAAACCCATGCTCGATGCGTTTCGGAGGCTCGAGAATCACCGTCTCGTCACCGTCACACAGCGCTACCTTTCCGCTCTGAGGGACCAGCGTTTCCGCAGGCCGTGCGAGGGTGGCTGTAGAAAGTTCACGTTCGCGCTCCTAAACGTCCGCTCTCTCTCGGCGCATGCACTGGACGTTGCCAAAGACCCCGTACTCTCCAGAGTTGATCTCTTCTGCCTCACGGAGACCGAGACCTGGAACCGCTCCTACGGTGACGGCGCTGCTGATGTCTCCCTGAGTGGCTACGATCGCGTGACCCGGGCCCTCGACGAGAGAAGGGCTGGTGGAGTGGACGTCTTACTAAAGCGCTACTGGCCCTTCAGTGAAGAGCTCAGGCGACAGCAGGACCGGACCCAACTCCTGGTCTTCCAGCGTGCCGACCTCGCTCCTGATGCATCGCCGCGAACGTGTCCCACTGACGACCCGACTCCTTCGCCCGGAGTGGAAGCCTGGGCGAGTACTGCGGCGTGTGCTTGGTTGGACACGTCTACGCCAACGTCCTCTCGCATGCCGTGTGTACTTCGACGCTCAGAGACGACTCGCCATACGCCTCCGTCTACACCAGTGCCTACTCCGGCGATGCCGTCCTGGTTGTGACCACCTACCTGGCCACGAACCTCTCGAGAGATGACGTCTTGGAGCAGATGGATGCGGCGATGGAGAGTGAGTCTGTGCGCGCGCGTCCCTCGGTTCCGATTGTGGTGGTGGGTGGACTTTAACGTGGACGTTAGAAAGGACAATGGCTGGTTAGTTGACCACATGCTGAACAATTACTCTATGACGTGTCTGTCTCTCGAGTTTCCGACCACGATCAACGGTGGCTTCATAGACTTGGCGTTCAGTAGGAACTGTACGGTCCGCTCCGTCTTGCCGGATCCACTCACCGTACGTTTCTCGAATCACAAAGCGCTGGTACTAACCGTGACCTTCAACGATAACACGAATATGTGCTAATCTGTAGTGTAGTTTGTGTGTGTGTGTGTGTGACGCGCTCACGATGTGTGCATTTAATGCATCGTACGAAAATCGTGAAGCGTAAATAAATAATACTTCGTATATACTGTATCTGTTTACAAATGCTTCATGACAAACAACACTTAAATTCATTTTTTACACTTTAATCATCATCATCAGTGATAAAACTCCCAAGCATTTCCCCGAGGGTGAACATGGTTAAGTGCGAATGCACGGGGTGATGCTATGAGGGGGAGTAAAGATAAAATCCGTTGGCATTCACCAGTGAGTTAACGTAAACTCCCCCGTGTGATCAAATTGCGATTCCCAGGAACCATTACACCATAAAGGCACCATAGTGTGATTAATAAATATATTAGTGCAAATTAATAAATACCCCTCATAGCATCACCCCGTGCATTCGCACTTAACCATGTTCACCCTCGGGGAAACGCTTGGGAGTTTTCTTTTTATTTCACCCAGTAGTGGTTTCGGAGACTCGGCGAATAATTACGGCGCCAAAATTAACTCTTGCGGTCTCAAATAACTCTCGCGGTCGAAAGACGCCAGTGAACACGCGTTTTTCTTTTTGCTCACGCGCTGCGCGAGGAATGTTTCATCAATGGTGCCTAAACATTTGTGATGAAGCGCAAGGGAGCGTAAGTTTAAGATTGGAGATAAGAGTGGCATTATCTTCGAGAGCTTGTTTTAAGTAGTATAGCGAAATGAGAGAATGGTTGCCTTATACGCCAGGCCACGCATGGTGGGCAGCGGCCTGAGATGTGGCCACAATAAATGCGAAGCGCCTGCCAGTGTTCAAAACGCCCATAAAACTGCTATAGGCCATGGGCGTTGAGTGCGAAAATATTTACAGATGTGCTGACCATCAGTCTTTTTGGTACCAGATCAAACAGTCACTCGTAAGGTCCCTACGAGAAGTGTCCATTCCTTCACAGAGCATGGCATGACACTTGTCTTGGAAAATTCATACCGCAGCATCTTTCCGTTGGACACGCATCTTAATCACAAAACTGAAGGAAAGCTCAAAAATATATCGAACGTTCCCGACCTGCCAGTTCTATCCACGCGCGATCAAATGCCAGATTCCTTCGGCGCAACACCATTATAAATGGTAAAAATAGTCCTGCAGAAACAGGGCCCGTTTCAGGTGGATGCAAAAAATGCAATTCTTTGTCTCGTTAAGCCTTACCAGAGCCCCACTTTGAGCCTCCGGTGCAGGTTTGGGTGGGTAAACATCAATTAGTACTGAATTAGGGCCGAAAATGCCGGCTCCTGCTGTGGTGTAATACAGAAATGACTTTTGTCTGATGCAATATGATGAAAGATGCAATATCTAATTCTTGTTCCTGCATATTACAAAGGTAGTACTAAACGATTATGTGCAATAACATCGTGTGCAATGCTTCACTGTGTCACTGCGGTGTGCATTAGCTATGAAATGGCACCTGGTGTTTAAAACTGATTTGATGTAGCCACAAACCATGAACGTCTACCATGTGTCGTGCCAATATAAAGTTTCCCCCTAAATACATATCACACTGTATTGAAACTACACGGAAAACATGACAATCTCACGTAGACTCCGTAATGTAACATCAGAAATCATTGGAACAGCATACGCAATGCGATATAGGCGTTTACTTCTTTTGTGCCTTATTAAACCCTTGCTCTGCCGTACTATCACAGTTTATATGTATATAAAAACGAAAACTTCGGCCAAATGCTACGTCATATTTCAAATGAGTGGTCTCCTTTATTAAGGTTCGTTATTGAAATGAGCATATGGAAACACAAACGAAGATCAGTTCCTAGGATAAGTTGAGGACTTGTTTGCTGTACGTGCGAAAGAGACAATAACAAATGACATATTTCCACAGCATTGCTTCAGGGTAATTTTTATAGCAAAACATCACGTTTTCTTAAATATTCTACGTAGAAAGACCAAAAAAGCAATGCAGAAATACATGCGTATCTGGTCAGTGCAGACAAGTAAAAGAGTTCAATATGGCCTTCGTACAGTCTATGAAGAAATTCATCTTCTAAGAAATGCGTGAATGCGTATTCAGACAATCGTAAATACAATATGCCGAAAAGAGCAAGGTGGTGAAAGGTTATTGAAAGGGGTGGTTACCAACCACAAGTTTGTTGGAACAGCATTTATGAACACAAAAAAGTCTTGTAGCACTACATACCTGCCGGTGGTTTATTACTAGCTTGCTCGATTGTTTTGGCTGTAACATAAAAATAGATTATGTTTTTTTATCACTTTAGACACACCATATTAGACCTACATATATACAAAAAAAGACTGAAATATGCATATGAACAAAATTTCTAGGTTCGGAAAAGGTGCAGATGGATAGATAGATGGATGCTTCCGGCTGTGCCCGTTAGATCGGGCGGCAGCTCACGTCACCTAGCCATATAGTTAGGTGTTATCAGTATGTGTTGACAGGTTGAATTTCTCTCGCTCCTTCATTGTAGCCACCAATCAGTTAAGCTACTCTTGTTTATTTCTACATGTTTAATGTCTATTTTGTCTTCACTGTCCCTAAACCCCAATTCTTCGAAAAATTGCGCGAGAATAATTTGGACGACACGTTGGAGTCTTTTACAGAACATCATCAAACGTTCAGTCGTTTCCTACTCTTCTCCACGCGCACTACACAATGTGTAAGCGCCTTCGTATTTGTCTCAGTAGGTCTTGGCCCGCAATACTCTCGTTACGGCATTGAACAGCGATCTACCACGGGCATTATCGTAGATCTCTTATTTTGCAATTTCCTACTTGAAAGCTCGCTAGGTCTCCATTGATGATTTTGTAAGCATTCCAATCTTTCACCTGTCCCTCTCTGTTTTCTTCATCTTCTTCTTAACCGATGTTTCGTTTTGGCTTGGTATTTTGTTGTTGTCTAAATAGTTGCTTGACCGTTTTCGAGTTCACTTCCTCCATTTAGCATCCACATTCTTCATGTAAAAGTAGCTGAACGCTTTCTAGCCCAACGCTCCTCTCCCATTTTTCTCGATCGCTCCTCGAATTCTATCTTGCTGCTAGATTCCCTGCACTCAAACGATGTCCATCTCAGGTCACCCTGTACCCCCTGATTTGGGCAATACTGTGTGCTCCCAACGCAAGTCCCCCTATGTCACATTGTTAAACTTCCAATCTTGCTTGTACCTCTGATCTCTTGCTCAAGAGTGCAGTACCGAACGTCAAACCCAGGCCATCAGCCTTTTGGAAACTTCTCTCACAACTTTCATACCTATATTATTTCCACAGTGCCCTATTTTTAACTACAGCTGTCTTCCTGTTACTTTTAGTCAGTACCCATCTTTCGTGCTTCCTTAGGTACTCATCCGCGTTATTCATCCATACGCCCAAATATTTGCATCTATCCACTATTTCTAGCGCAACTTCTGTATTTTATGCTCACAGTCTTCGCTGTGATTAAATATTGTGATTGCCGAATTTACCCTACAGAACCTATATTGAACCTATCCCCCTCATTAGCGCGGATATTTATCATTCCAGCGCATCTTCCTTATTGTCGGCGAATATTATTACATCATCTGCATACATCAATGCTAAAATGAATGTTCAAGGTGTTCCCTTGCTTGGCAAAAGAGGGGCTGAAGCCGAGTCGACTCGTCTCTAATTTGGCTTCTAGTCCTTGTAGATCTAGCATAAATATGAATCGGTGGTGGTGGCGGCATTACAGCCAGTACCTGAGCGCATCTTCTCCGAGTTACAGGCCCACTGAAAGCGCTGGTGCTGCTTTCCCTGCTCGTCGAGGCGGGCCGCTGGTTTTCTCTGACCCTTCGGTGTCGCCTATCGTCAAGCGGGACCGTCATCGCGGGAAGTTTCAACTGCCCACTCATGCGCACATAGACTGTCGCTGTGCCATATCTACGTACCGCAGCAAACTACGCTGTTCACCTGACGCCACTACTGGACACGTGTCTGCAGCTACGTTTATAAAACGGCGCACTTCACTCAGGTGGTAATCGATGGTGGTGGTGGCATTACAGCCAGTACCTGATCGCATCCTCTTCGTGTTACAGGTTAGAACTTTACTGTCTTTACTTCTACGATTGTTTTGATGCTGTCTCGCTGCCACCATTGCCACCACTATTGTACAAGTGCATTATACTAATGTACCGTGCACTGGAGCCGTGTACTAGAGTGTACCGCATAAGCGCTACTGCACTGTCACCATGACGAAAGAATACGTAAGACTTCTTCAGGATTTCAACGTAGACTTCAAAACAGAATTTCGATAGTTTAAAGAAGCTATGGAAGAAACATGCGCACAGAGGGAACGCAAAGTTCACGGGGAACTGGGGGAAATTAAGAAAAGCATTGAATTCCTCAGTAAGAGCTTCGAGGAATCCAACCGTCTGATTTCAAACGCTGTAAATGAAAACAAAGCTTTAATAAAACATAACGAGGAACTTCAACAGAGAGCAAACCTGCTTGAGAAGAATCTTGGTGAATGCCAAGCAAACCTGGTCAAAGCCGAACAATATTCAAGAAACATAAATTTGGAAATAAAGGGCGTGTTTCAATACCTCAATGAAAGCATTCCAGCTGCCCTGAAGAAGTTCGGTGATGCTGTTGGCGAAGCTATCACAAGTGCTGATATAGAAGTGTGCCTCAGAGTAAACACCAAAGTCAAAAAGAACACTAACATCATCGTACAATTTCAAAGGCGGAGCAAGCGCGACCAAGTGCTAGAAAAGCCCGAATAAACAATTAACAATAATCATCTTGGTCTGACATCATCAGATTTCCCGGAAGACCCACCAATTTACATTATTGAGCACCTCTGTCCACATCTCAAGAAACTCTAGGGAAAGAGGACTGCGCATAGGCGTGAATGTGGGTGGAAATACACATGGTCCAAAAACGGATTCATTTACGCTCGTCGAACTGACACATCACCTGTCCTGCTAGTTGAGCGCGAAAGCGATCTTGACAAGATCCCCGCGTAAAATCCCGTGGCATTCAAGCCATCACTGCTGCGTCCAAACAATTGCGTACGTTGCAATTCTCCCAGCGCACGTTGCGCAAATTACAGCAGAGATAGAAACCAGTAAATTGGTTTAACTTCTGCATATTAACGCTAGATCAATCAGATCAAAAAGTGATGACATAATACATTTATTTATTCTTGTAATACGGCGTTCAATGTACTTATATGTACCGAAACATGGTACGATGATGACATTGAGCATCATGTTATGCCCGGGTACAACCACCTCTTCCTAAATCGTAAAAAAAGTAGAGGAGGTGGTGTGGCCTTGCAAACTAATTTTTCTGGATTTCAGTTTATTGATGACTACACTGTTGCCACGGAAGACTACGAGATTTTGTGCGTTAGGAAAGACTCCCAAATGTTTGGGGTTATTTATCGACCACCACATGGTACCATACGCGGGTTTCTTGTTTTTTTCGACAAACTGCTCTCGTTCGCGAGCAACAATGCATATACCCTAACTATAGGTGGCGATTTGAATATTGATGTATTGAAAGATTCAACGCCTGCTGTTGACTTGTTAATCACACTGCGATGTATTGGGTTTCGCAATGAATTCACTACGCCAACCCGTGTTACCACTACATCCACATCTTTGCTTGACCTGTTCATCGCAAACACAGTTGCTGAAAACGTAATTTCCCGCGTCATAATCTCCGATTTGAGCGATCATTTGCCTATCATGCTAATACTTGAACAGCAATCACCGCCTAAAATCAAAACGAAATGAAAACATACCGAAACATATCAACACGTACACTTGAGGATTTTAGGGAAAGACATTTGATCACTAATTGAAGTGAGATAACGGCCCTTACAGATGTGAATAATGCGCACGATAAGTTTCTACACATATTTAAACAATGTTATTACGCTTCTTTTCCAGTTAAAGCATACCACGGGTGCAAGAGGACTCGCAAACCGTGGGTCACTCGAGACTTGCTAAAATAATCAATGTGAAAAGTACGATGTTTAAGGCTTTCCTTAAGACACGCAACAGCGAAGCGCTGCAGGAATTTAAACGTTTCAGAAACAAATTGAACAAAGCCATATCGAAAGTAAAGGAAGAATATTTTAGAGCAATTTTCGACAATGAATGTCTACGAAAGAGTGACGTAGTCTGAAAAAAAATAGTCTCTGAATAGAAAGCCATTATCAGGCGCCGTTGACTGTATGGTGCTTGATAATTTGTTACTAAGCGGGGAAACGTATCAAACGCCGTTGACTGCATGGTGGTTGATAATTTGTTACTAAGCGGGGAAACACTCGCGAACAGTTTCAGTGACTTTTTTGTTCAGATAGTAAACACGGATACTTCCCCGATTACTTCTGTAGATTGTTCCACGGTTATCACGGTCTTTCTTTTTTTAGCCTTCTGTTTCTGAGGTAATTACTCTTTTTTTCCGGCCTTCGGAACAGTCGTAGGCCTGATGCAAACGGATTAGTAATCAAACCCGTTAGTGCGTACTAGATTTGATCGCTCCTGTCATCGCACACATATTTAACAAAGCTATCTCATGTGGCGTTTTTCCAAGTAGCATGCGAGTTGCTAGAGTGACAGTGATTCATAAAGGAGGCGACAAAAATGGCTTTTGCCAGTTTTTTCGAAAGGCCTTGAGAAAGTTATTAATACCCACATCAAAAGCTTTAGTAGAAGATTTAATCCCTTAACTATCTATCAATTCGGATTTAGAAAAAATCGCTCTTCAGACGACGCACTCTTGCTTCAAAAAGAGCTCATATTAGAAAACATAGAAAGCAAAACATTGACAGCAGGACTACACCTCGATTTTAGCAAAGCCTTCAATCGTTTCAGTCATGATATTCTCTTGCAGAAAATGGAATGCTATAGATTTCTGGGAGCTGCATCACAACTTTTTCGCTCCTACCAGTACGAAACACTTCAATTTTCCGAAATAGGCACTCACAGATCACGTCTCAGGCGTATCTCTTGCGGAGTACTGCAAGGCAGTATTTTAGGGCCAATGCTTTTCCTGTTTTACAATAATGTAATACAATTAAACACCACATGTCAGTTCATCATTTACGCCGATGATTGCGCTGTCTTTTTAGAGGCTATGAATTATGTAGCAATCAAGCTGAAGTAAGTACGTTCTGTGCGAAGCTGAATGACTGAACGACGTGAATTCTGTGCGAAGTTGAAAGAAGCGAAAACTACGTGTGTTATATGTCGTGCTCACGGTGCGCTAGCTGTAGTACCTGAGGAGCTTGTCCTAGGTCGGCTCACTGTTCACATTGAAAAATGCGTTAAAATACTTTGCATCATCTTCAACGAGCACATTTCATGGAATGACCAGGTAAACGCGGTTATGCTGAAACTGACTTAGTCTGTGGGAGTATTAAGCCGTCATCGACACATACTACCAGCTAAAATAAAGAGATCACTTTACGATGCGTTTTTAATTCCCATCTATGTTACTGCTTCCTGGTATAGAGTAAAACTACAGCCCTTAATATCTCAAAACTGAGCGTGTTAAAAAAGAAAATGGTTCAACTTATTTCAAACGCTTCCTTTCTAGAACACACCGCCCCTCTTTAGAAACAGCATCAAATTGTGCAAATATCAGATCTATACACTTACAAATTGCTGTGCTGCTACAAAAAGGCAGCACTCGGGAAATCGGACACACTTCTCAAACTTGCGAACCTTACACAAAACGCAATTTTGTTATCATGTCCACTATTTACCGCCTTGGCACGTTCCATTCTCACGCACACACTATGGAACACAATGCACCCGACACATCGTCCCAACAACATTAAACTATTTCGAAACGCAAGGAACAGAAGTATTATTTCACACAAAAAAAATTTTGAAGTATATTCAAATAACAAACTCCTTCATTATTCATATGATATATATATATATATATATATATATATATATATATATATGCAGGCCCGTGTACTCAGATTTGGGTGCACGTTAAAGAACCTCTAGGGGTCAAAATTTTCGGAGCCCTCCACTACGGCGTCTCTCATAATCATATGGTGGTTTTGGGACGTTAAACCTTACAAATCAATCAATGTATGTCAGTACATATCTGCGCATTGTAGAATTTAATGTACTTAAAGTGCCTAATATATTTCTTTTCATTTTTTGTGTTTTCTTCTTTTCTTCTTTTGTTTTACTTTTTGTTTGTTTTTGTCCTTGTTTTCCTTTTCTTTTTTCTTTTTCCTCGTTATTTATCTTTAGCAAGTGTATAATTAGGTACATTCGACCTTGTAGTGCACCTGCGCCCATAGTGAATGGACTATCATATCCATTTGTAACTGTTTAGCGACTAATATTATGCATTTTTTCCCACTTTTATCAGGTGCTGTACCCTGTCGTTTCGCCGCCGATGGGTGGCTGGGGCTTTGTCAAGCTGTCATTGGACAGCTGTTTTGCCGGCCACCTTTTAGATGCGGAGCATCTAATACTCGAGGCTTGTAGTGCGGCGCCGTCCGCAAGCTTCCTCCTCCTTCTTCCACCATCTGTGCATCCCTTCCTCCTCTACACACCGCGCGCGCTTCACTCCTCCACCATCTGTGCACCCTTCCTCCTCTACACACTGCGTGCGCTTCTCCTCTTCACGAACATTCGCTAGCTGTATAATGTAGCGCGCATGCGCCGTCACGCTTCGAGAACATCGGCAGCTGACGCGCGCGCATGCACCGTGGCGCTTCGAGAACATCGGCAGCTGACGCGCGCGCATGCGCCGTTGCGCTTCTCCCCCTTCTCGAACATTCGACAGCTGACGCGCGCATGCACCGTCACCCACCATCTGTGCCGCGCGCGCTTCTCCCCTTCGAGAACATTCTACAATTCTCCTGATTCTCCAGTGGACGCGCATGCGCCGTCGCGCTTCGAGAACATTCAACAGCTGACAGTGCATGCGCCGTCGCGCTGTATATATACTCAAGGTCGGCGCTCGCCTCGCTCAGTTGCCGCTCGTCGGTTGGTTTGTACGGCGCGTCGACGTCCAAGGTCGCGGTGAAATGAATTCCAACGAATCCACAAACACAATGATCGATGTCCCTTCGACCAGCGCCGCCCTTTCGCATACGTGTGTACGTGTTCACTCATTTAACACCCCCTCCTACAACCACGTTAACCAATTTAGCCATCGACCCAAGTAAGTCGCAATTTAACACCCCATTTCACAACCACGTCAACCAATTTAGCCATCGACCCAAGTAAGTCGCACTTTAACACCCCCGTTAACCAATTATATGCTCCGCATTCTCCTCAGTGTTCACCCGAGGGAAGCTGCGGGCAATTTTTTTTTCACCG